>OU896707.1:73329565-73367832 GCA_918026855.4 Phaedon cochleariae | reverse complement strand
GTTTTGGCGACCTACAGAGCCTCTGTTTCGTTTTCAATGGGCCACCCTGTATATACATCCATTTTTTCTTGTTCATAATATATCTGAGAATATTCCTTTTCAATACTTTCACACCCAATCAAGGGGTTCAAACTTGATGGATGAACGATAGAAACTTATTTTTATATAGAGACCTCTAATCACAGATTCGTGATTTTTCTCAATTCAGAATTTTGTTTCCACGCCCTGTATGATGAAAATTAATTTGTCATATAACCAAACACTATATGATTTTGCTAAATATCTCGAGAACTGCTCAAAATCGAGCTGTGAATATCGAGAATTTAATCGACCCCCTTTGGCAAAGTCAGACCTATATACTGAATTGACAAATCTATGGTATACAAGTCCATGTTTGCTCTAAGTGGAATGGAATTCATGAAAGGGAAAGAATGAGAGCTCAAAGTCCTTGTTTCTAGATTTTCTTTCCTTTTAAAAATCCAAAATTCGTTACAGAAAAAATAATGCAAGTATACCTATAATGTCATCCACGAGAAAACAATCCGAGTCGGTGGCAAAAAAATCAGTTGACGAAGGTGGGATTTCCATACGCGGAATTCGTCAAGTTCGATGCCAAGAACTCGCCTCTGTAGGGCGAAAAATGTTTGCTTCTATTATACAGGGTGGGCCACCAGTAACGCCTCGGTCTCTAGAAGGCTAACCACTTATCTTCTTGGAATTCTTCCTCTCTAGGGAGTTGCGCATGTCAACATAGGCTACCATTTGAAATTATTTTGAAACATACAGGATGTTCCCAAAAATCACAAAACACTGAAGTTGAACTTTTTTCAATCGAACACCCAATATATTATTTCATTTTGAGATTCTCCCTGGTGAGCTGATTTCAACAATCCATCATACTTGGGGTCTAGCAGTTATAATTACTGAGATATAGGGTGTGAGAAATCGAGATTTTCCAAGTTCAAGAATTTTTTGTGCCTAAACCATTCAAAATTGGTCAAAACGGCTCACATGTCCTTATCTCAACTTTTGATCAACTATCTACTGACATTTAATTGAAACAAATACAGGGTGGTGCAGAATTCAGAATCTTGATCACCCGGTATATGTCCCAATTAAATATCAGTAGATAGTTAATCAAAAGTTGAGATAGGGACATGTAAGCCGTTTTGACCAATTATGAATAGTTTCGACAAAAAAAATTTTTGAACTTGGAAAATCTCGATTTTCCACACCCCATATTTCAGTAATTATAACTGCTAGACCCCAAGTATGATGGGTCGTTGAAATCAGCTCATCAGGGAGAATCTCAAAATGAAATAATATATAGGGTGTTCGATTGAAAAAAAGTTCAACTTCAGTGTTTTGTGATTTTTGGGGACATCCTGTATGTTTCAAAATAATTTTAAATGGTAGCCTATGTTGACATGCAACTTCCTAGAGAGGAAGAATTCCAAGAAGATAAGTGGTTAGCCTTCTAGAGACCGAGGCGTTACTGGTGGCCCACCCTGTATATATAGGTGTCAAAGCATTATTATCATGCTGAAGTGCAAAAAACTAAATTGTGCTGGCAAAAATGTTCATTGCATTAAAATTCATACATCCAACTTTAATTAAAACTGCCTATAGAGTCTAGACCGTTGAACCATGAGAGTATCACAGTTGACAACCCTGTGTCCAAGCAAAAATGTCATCGACACATCAAACACATGACACGAAACATGTAATAAATCCTGGGAATAAAAGGCGATATGTCATTAAATCAGGTGATTTCACAAAAGTTTATTTAAAACGGATGCTGCATCGTTACACTTTGCTGATTTTCAATGGGGACGGAAACTTTCGCTGACCCGCGCTTATCTGATTGTTTCCGGTCGGTCTTTGTCTCTGGACGTTTTTCCCCCATATCACGGTTCCCCTTGCCCCCCTGGCTGTCCGAAACTATTCCATCCGTACCATATTGTGCTATACAAACGCACAGAAACGCGATGGTATGTATATAGGATCTGTATAGATAGGTCAAATGTGGTAACAATCGACCACTCTATTTCAAGAACATTACAATAATAAAATTCTTGAGCGAATAAACAGTCTACCTCAAAAGCTACAACAGATGATATATATACCCAACGCTGCATGATGATATTAAATTTTTTACTTCAGAAAATGACCAATAAATGTGAGGGAGAAAAATATCATCACTGAAGATAAATAAAATGACAGACTGCTATAATGTAAGTAAAACATTGAGTGCATTGGGATGTAAACAAATTCAAAAATGGTGAGTTGCTTCGTCAGTAATCTTGTCAAAACCCTGTATAGTTGCTCAACAAATCCCACTTGGAGGGGGAAGTATGAACAAGTAGTGTGCTTAATATTACAAGAAGATCTCTCAACCATTTCACTTTTTTTGGAAAAAATGTATCAACCTGTATAAAGAGTTACGACTGACCATTAACTGAACTAGAGTGTATAAGATCGATCATCAAGGCATATACGATAATGACAAGGATGGTAAATGATAAGTGGTGGTCGAGGTGGTGGTGAAACATACGCTTATATTTTCTAAATCAAATGTCACCTTATAAATCTGAAACGACATTTTCTGCATAGTAATTATTTTCTGAATTCCATATTTCAACTATACAGGGTGTTCCTAAAAAGTCTTCACAAAAAATGATTACATATTCCTCAGACCTAAACAATTCCATACAAGCAAACTTTCCAGAGTACAGAGTTGCTTAGTTTGGACGCTTTAGACGGTCTGAAGTTACAACTTTATTTTATTTACTTCATATATAACTTTGAAACGACTCATGAGATTCCACACAATTGACTTTATCTTTGGACTTTCCCTTCCTCCTGCAAATTCTAGAACCCTATATACCTCAATAATAACGTGAGATACGGGGGTGCTTCCATGGAAAGTGAGACAAAATTTAATTTTTCTGAACTGAAAATTTTCTAGGAAAACTATGAATAGTTAGTGAATTGGGCGTCCTGATTCCGAATCCGAAGTGATTTTCAACCTATTTTGACTCCTAATATCATTTTCCGGGAATTGGGGTGGTTCCATGGTTGTTGGCGAGCAGTGTATATCGCTGAAGATGACTCCACTTGATCATAGAGTGCATTTTTGGTATATCTCTCGCTCCAGCTAATTTCAGGATCCTTACCCCACCATTGCGTAGTATACAGGGGTATTTCCATTAGAAGTGGGTCACACTGTATATCCATCATTCTGGTACCAATTTTTTTCGTCGAATGAATCTTTGTTTACTTGAAAATGATGAACATTTTCAACAATTTTCATGACATAATTATTATCTGTTACTCGTTTTAATGTCAATTGATGCTTTGAATTACTAAAATTCCAGTTTTGTCGAAACCATGAGAGTATATTAGAATTTTATCAGGGCCCAGGGGTACCTATTTTGTAGTAAAAAAGTTACGCAATCCGAATGTCATAATCGTGATGTGGGATTTAGTACCCAATAAAGCTACACCAACCTGCCTAATTTGAGTATAATCTTAAGAGCCGTGTCAAATTTAAAACATTTTTTAAAACTTGCAACTTCAGAGCCGTCTTGCGCCCAAACTGAGCAACTTTACGCTTATACGTATATATCAAAAAGAGTGTTCGGGAAGAGGTACTTGTCAACTCTTCACGTTCAACAGATGATATTTGGTATAGAATGTTTCAACTAGCAGTATAACACTTTTTCGAATAGAAACTAGTATTACTCGATTTTTCTCGGGAAAAGATCTGCCTTTAACGATTTCATCAGTCGAATCTTCATGGTTGGCGGTTAAAATTACCCGCCATTTTCGAATCGCGTTAGAGATTTTAGGATGTTCCACCAATTGTTCTTTTCCTATTACGATTTCTCAATCCACCGAGATACGGATCACCTATTGTTCTGCAATTTGTTTCAACGGTGAACGGAGTCTAATTGAACCTTTTTAGTCGATCGTTAAATTTGAAGAAACAGTTTCATTGTTCTTTCGTTCCCTGATCGACACATGTACCAGATAAATCGAAGAGAAAAAAACAACTCTGGAATGAGCCGAGAACAGTGTGAAAGGCCGGATGATTAGAAAAAACAGACAATCCAAAATTAGTCGAAGATGTTTTTCTCGAGATTGTGTTGCTATCGCCTTATAATTCATGTTCATACATCTGTAAATACTGTAGATGGATAATTGGATGTTGGTGTATCGTACGACATAATGATGGCAACGAGCATCTAGTAATGATCTCCAAACACGGAATCTATCTGAGTTATGTTGTCAGGTCGACAAATTGGCCATTGACAGTGTATATAAGGTCAATGTTGATCTATGACCAGACACGTTCACTTCAGAAAGAAAATATTAAATTATATGACGGAAAGATGATGTTGACAATGTTTCTTCCATCGATCGGCTGTATATCGTGGGTCATCTCACGTAATGACGTATCTCATAAAAATCGGAATCTGAGATACTTCGTCAAGTGATTTATATTCTTGTACTTCATGATCTCACAAAGTGGCGTAACTCAATATTCAATGGTTTTCGTGCAATTGAAAATCTAATACTCAGCCTATCTCAAATTATTGGACTATCGAATCTCACGAAGTGACCTAACTATAGGAGTTACGTCAGTACGTGAGATATATTTTCATTATGTGTTGAAAATGTCGAAAGTGACGTATCTCACGTATAGGGTTTGTCGCGGAAATCAAAATATCTTGGGTGACGTATATCAAGTTACTGAAAGGAGGATTGTACAAGTGGAATGAATTTCTGTGTTTTTATCAATAAAAATGAATATTCAGATCTGTTATTCATTTGGGGATGCTTTTTCGAAATCTCACCATATCATGACAACTAGTTCCAGTTCATCCACTGATATATGAAAAAATAATGATCTTTCATGAACAACCCTCTGAAATATGAGCTAATTAAGATGTTGAAAATATTTGAACTGCTCTGCTGTGAAATTAGGAAAACTGAGATACGTCACTACGTGAGATGACCGCCGATATGTATACACTGTAACAAATCCTTTTGAGTGACTGCGAATTTGGTAATGAGTTAATCTACTGAGTGAACTTTTTGAGTAAATATTCAATGAAATCTGGGTATTTTCACAATTCCTTCCAATAATGACAATGTTTATGACAAATTTGATTGAATAGCACAAATTTTGGAATAAAACAAACAAGGAAACCATATTAGAGTGGCTTTTACTCAATCATTAGATGAAACATGTGAGAATCACTCATTCTCGAGCGATTTCACCAAATAATTGGTGAAAGGGCCGGTCCATGCGCAGTATATTGTTAGCATCTCAGTAATCTCACTGTCTCAGTCCCTTCTCAACGTGCAAACAGTGAACAGTGTATTTGGGAATAACGTGATGACCGTTCTAAGTCACCACAATATTATATGTTTTAATTATTCTTAATGAAGTAAAGGAATGTCCGAATCTTTGTGGTCATCAGCGAGGAAGACTCGAGCCAGGTCGAGACTAAACAGAGGCCGTTTTGTCCAATTGATAACGCAGCGTCAGTCTTGATGGAAGTTAAGTGCATAAAAGCAATCCTGTGCTTTCCATTTCAGCGAAGTGAATTATAATTGGATAGAAGTACTTGCTGCAAGTTCGAGCATGAACATGTTATCAGCATGATTATATCTGTGAAGTTTGGGAATACCAATACTGCGGGTAAGTTTGATTTCGTAAAATACATGCTGGCTTTCAACAACATGGCTGATGATCGTGAATTGTATCAAATAATTCAAATATTCATTTGGATGGTGTGATTTTTAAGAATTGTATTGTATATATAGTGTTGATTTATATCCGATTACCTTGACGTTCAGATAAATCAATATACGTATTCTTCTGTTGAATAGTCCATATCGCCGTTGATGTCTTTCACAGCCATGCACGGCCATGTTCGTGTGTTTGCTTTTCACTCAATAGTGACTGAAAATTATTCAAATAAGAGTATTTCAAATCAGAAATGAGTAAATTGAATCATCATTGATCACATTTTTTCCAAATTAGGTATATTGAATCCTAATTGAGGAAGTGTTATCAAAACTGATTGAATAATTCAATTGTGATCATTCATGAGATCGATAAAATATTTGTTTGAAACGATTTTCGTGAATTTGTCTCTATTTAGGTAACATATACCCAGAACTAATCTGCTCTGACGAATACATTTTTGAATCAGCTGTTTATATATGCATTCTTTGTCTGCAGATCGATGTGACTGTCAACGTGTCAACGAGCTTGTTAGTAAGATTCTGCAGCGAGAAGAAGTCATACTTGATTTCGGCAGGCGAGACCGCATGTACTGATGAATTCAAATTGTGTTATATAGCTTTGTTCTTCATTAGGAGTACATTGTGATTGTAATTGTATTGTAATCTACTCTGATTGTTAATAAACTTTTGTATTATATATCATATTTACTCAATATTATATAAAACCATGCAGTCATGAAAGGTTTTGAAATACTCATTTTGGGTATAAAAGCACTCAATAATGGGCATATACATACTCAATAAATGTTCTAGGCACTCAAAAATGAGTTGAAACTCACTCAAGAAATCACAAAGCTGAAATAATATTCAAATCTGAACTGGGAACATTGACTCAATTGTGATCCCTTATATTCACTCATTCAATTACCATTTCACTCAGTCAAGTAGAGTGAATTTTCAACTCAATCGGGTGTGGACCGAAATTGAGACATTATTGAGTGAAGTTTGAGTGAAAATTCACTCATTTTTTTTTTCCAGTGTACCGGGTGTCAACGAATCTATTAGACAAGTCATAACTTCTAGACCATTAGGTGTATCAAAATGAGATTTTTGGTATAGGTAAATGGTATGTGAAGAGGAGAGTTTTCACATATTTTTCACTTTTCGGTCACTTCCGGCTTCACCGAAAATGGCTCCGGTTCTAAATTTCTAAACGGAACACCCTGTATATTGTAACATTTTTGGATTTCTGAGACAATTCTAGATCAGAATGTGACATTTTCGAAAGTTTTTATGTCTACTTGATTTTTTCGGAGTCACTTTTGAAATTACATCTAGGTGACCATGGTGGGAAGTAAACTAATCTAAGGACCTCAGGTGATGTCAGAAAATTACAATCGCGAAGTTTTAGTGACAAGTATGATAGATATGAAGGAGACAAGTTGGCAAAATTACATTTTCGTGTCTAACTATTATTTTTTAAATGGCGACCATTTTTTGACAAGCACTTTCCGAAAAAAGGATATTTTGACGAATCTAACGATACTAATTTATTTGCGATTGGATTACAAAAAAGAACATGAATTAAATATAACTGACGAAAATACTTCATATAATAATTTATTTACTTTTGTTAAGTGTGCCATGGATAATGATTCATTTACATTTGTAAGCACTTCCCGAAAAAAGGATATTTTGACGAATCTACAACGATATACTAATTTATTTGTGATTAGATCATTAAATTTAACAAAATTAACAAGAACTTCAGCGATGCACTTACATTTTTTCAATTTCCTAATTTCTTAAAATTTTCACTATAGTAAATTTTCAAAGTGCATTCCTCCTTGAAGATTCCACCCGAACTAACATACATGCATCCATACATACATTGCAAGTCAAATAAAAGCGTTTAATTAAAAAAATAATCCTCTTGACATCAATTAATATCTATAATGATGAAAAACGTCGAACAAAAATTCAGTAGCACATGGGCCGCATCACATAGTAAGTAGATATAATTAGTCCGGGTGAACGTGAACACGGTCGATATATATGGACCCCAATTAGGGCGGTTTGATTTGTTGGTATATATCGATCGCGGCTCCATTGCCTGTCGAAGGATTCCTCAACAACGATAAATCGATCTGATATAAGGGGTGATTAGTTTGAGAGGAGCGCCGACAGTGACGGAATTTTTCCTAATTTGTATCTATAAGGTCAAACAAAAACAAATATCGTTACCATCAACATAACATAAGAATCTCAGATATTTCACTTCGAATGCATATACATTTGACCCATGTATATACCCAGCATAATGATCTTCAAAAGAATGCGAGGAATCATTTAGTTTTTAGTGGATTGTCCCCACCAATGAAAAAATACAGGGTGTTTCAATAAAAGGTAGACCCGTTGATTTGATATACAGGTTTAACTCGTCTAACTTTGACAATCGATAGCAAAAATAAAAGTACTAGATACGTACTTTTTTTTGTCGTGGAGAAACTTGTTTTCATTATACGGGGTGTTAATGTTCGCATACATTTTTGGTTTGTATTTTTTATCTCAGCAGTTGAAATGAATCCTTTCATTCGGCAATATGAACAGTCCTTATCAATAGGGGGGACCCAGCTGAACTGGGTTCTTTTTCGAGCCCTCTGACATGGAGCCCATCAGATTTTTTTATTGTGACGTTGTAGTGGATTGAACCTAATGGAGAATCATAATCATTATTTCTTCACCTCACTTTTGAGTTTTTCATTTATTTCAATATCTTTCTCAGTTCACGAGTTATTGAGTAAATCATATCATTAATTGTTGAATATTGAAAATGATCAATAAAAAATGTAGAGGTTACTGGGTATGGAATTTTGAATTAAGTTGTTCGTGATCTATTCAATATTCAATTCAAATGATAATTTGATATAAGATAAACATTCAGGTCAAAAACTGTCATGCATAGTATATAACATCAATTCAAATGACAGGGAAACTGAGAAAGATATCAGAACAAATGAATCGCTGAATGAGAAGCTGAATAAATGAGGATTATTTTTCATCAGCTATAATTCACCATTATCGTTCCAATGGAAAAAATCTGTATATAGGGTTCCATACTCAGTTCCATATCAGTGTATAGGAAAAAAATAACACCCAGTGTAGCTGAGTCTCCTGTATATTGATAAGGACTGGTTCATATTGCCGATAGAAAAGTTCTTATAACCAAATTTCAAATCGCTAGGTTGTGTTTCACCAGAGATAAAAAATAATAACCAAAATTTTATGAGAACTTTAACACCCCGTGAAATGAAAACAAGTTCATCCACCACAAAACAAAATATATACGTGTACAATATTTAATTTTTGCTATCGATATTCAAAGTTAGACGAGGTAATCCTGAGACACCCTGTATAGCAACACTGCAATATATAAGTTGGTATTAGCATGTTATCAGGACAAGAAAATCTCTTCATATAGTATTATTTATTGGATATTTTCAACTACCAGGATAGATAATGTTGTATTAACAATATTCAAGATTGGTCAAATAGATATCTTATATCATAATGATATGATTGTTATCTCAGCGTACTTTTTTTCAGAGAAGCTAATTATATAGGTATCTATAGATATTGATTCACTTTAAAGCAATATTTCCGTGATTTTATTTGTATAGAATAAATTATATATAATTATGTAAAATTTAACTTCTTCGAATTTATACTGACCCTTCATAAAGTTACATTGAAACTGATTTGATATTTTTAATATAACAATCGAAGCAGAGACTGTGACCATGCAAGGTGATGTTTACTCAAACCATTGTTGAATATTTTTATTCATGTCGTGTATGATTTTCACATACATTTCAAGAAAATTATAAATATCTTCTTATGAAATGATCTCTCTGGTGGAAGAATATAACTTCGCCCTTTATTTTCAAACATATCTATTATTATTACATATCGAAAAATAAATAGCCTGAATTCTTTGAGAATCCATGTTCATATTATTTGATATCCACTTTAAGAGCTGAAATGAAATTAAAAATCATTCATACTTCGATGACATATTTTTGTAATGGCATTAATGTACAACAATATCATATCAAATATCTATAGGTACTATCACAAAAATGGTCTGCTGACGTCACGCAATTGTCGTTGCATGTCCTTTCTTGGAACGGAGCTGATGGCTGATGTGTGATTCTAATGAGAAAGACATTGCCACCGATGATCACCATTGTTAATAATATGGACTCCCATTGTTCGTGTTATTGAAAAGCATGATGGTGGGTCCATTAATGTAACATTTCGAAAACAAAATAAATGTTGCCTCGCACCTATTTGGATTGAAAATATTATTCAAGTTAACTCGATTATTCCACTAATTTCAAAATATATACGTGTTTGATTGTTTGAAACATGTGTTGATACTCGAAAACATGATATTGAAAAGGAATATTCTCAGATAAATTATGAGCATGAAAAAAGGATATATATAAAAGATACATTGAGAATTCGCATTCTCTATGTGATGAAAATTTCAATTCTATCTCGGTCTATTCAACAGAAAACAACAACTTTCCTGTCTACATGCCACGACGAATATTGAATTATATCTATTTTTTTTTTCAAGTTTCAAGCTCATCAAGATCAGTGTTAATACAGGTATACTTCTCCTATACATTCCAATTTTCATTCCAATACTGAACATATTGGTAAGTTATATTTTTATATCATAATACATCATATTATTTATCCGATTTGAGAGAGAATGTCAATTCACAATGTCAAAGGATTTTTAATGCTCTCCTTTTGGTTGTTCAACAGATATAATTCAATGTACGACGTGAGAAATAGCTAGGAAAGTAATTGTTTTCTGTTGAATATTCAGAATGATATTATATATGTGCATACATTATTGTATATAGACGAGAATACAAATTCTCAACTTCAGAAGATTTTGTTTTCAAATTCTTATCGTGGGTGTTCAATAAATTTTTTTCATTTTCATAATTTATCTGAGAATATTCCTTTTCAATACTTTCAAACTTGAACGATGGAAATTTGTTTTATAGACCTTCAATTGCAGATTCGTGATTAGATTTTCTCAATTCAGAATTTCTTTCCACGTCTTATATTATTATGATAAATATCAATCGTCATACAACCAAAAAAATTTCGTTTTTGTGTTTGGCTGTAGACTGGCACATATATATGCTGTGTTTTCGATTTTTTATTTCGCTTCCTCATTGGTAGTTTGATCAGAATATAAAACAAAATCACTGTGCAGCAAGCTGTTTGGAATAAAACGAATAAAAAAAAAGATATTTCGTATACTTGGACCATGAACTAATCATTTTAATAGTGTTTCCATCATGATGACAAGTCGATGACAAATCGAGCAAACCAGCTTCGAAATTTAATGAGCAGAATGTATGAATTTCTGGATTCGAATTATTTTTTATCATCATAAATAATGTTTTTTTTTTTCATTATTGACGGATTGCTGACCCCACACTACCTTTTGGTGGTTAGTAGTGGTCAATAATTTCAGCAGAAATCTGAACCGAAATACAAAATAGAAAACATGTTTTCGATTACCAACACAAATATTTCGACCAATCAAAAACGTGTATTTTGAAATGAGTGATATAATTTGATGTTGAAATATTTGTGAATAATGGATGATGTAAGTAACATTACAGAGATGATATTGATATTATTCTTACGAAGTCGTCAAGAAACTATTGCAAATATAATATATATATGTAAATATGGAACAGATATTTTGTTACACTGTTTGGTTAGTAAGCGCTTGGATCTTTTGTCACGGCAGTACCAACAAAGTGAAATATTTACTAATATAATGTGTAATCTATACCTAATAATATCTACTTTTCTGGTAATCTTATCAGTTTCGCAAAAGCTCACAAGTCAAACAACCACAGCCAGGGAGTGGCTGTGATGACCGCTGTGCAATTGTTCAGAACCGTATTTTGTTTGGTTTCATCTCATATACATTAAAAAAGACCGTTCTCCTATTTCACAGTTACAAGTTATTTTTCATTTCCAAATAATGACAAATAGATAATAAGAATGACTTCGCCATGTTCCATACAGGATGTTCTTCTTCGCAGTTTGAGTTGGAATATACTTAAATTATGTTTACTATTTCTTATATATATTGTCTCAATCAATCATGAAATAGTCATACGAATAAAACTCGTGATATTTTTTTTTCCTGGAAATATTCGTCGATTGACATACTCCAGCTTGCTGCTTTAATTTCGCTCATGACATTGATCCAAAACTACTCTCCTACGGCTCGTAGTTTTTATAACAATGTCATTCGCGAAATTACTAGGGATAACAAGCTGTCGTAACAATCACCGAATATTTCCGGAAAAATATTATCACTTGTGGTATTACATTATGATAAAAAAACGGACGAGCAACATTCCTACTATTTTCAGCCCGGTCCTGTGTTGGGCTCGAGCCCTATGTTTGTCGACTTCATTCGATATTTGACTGTGCCAACGTAAAAATGTCGACACGATAACGTGACCGTTCGATTGTTATGGATACACAACCAGACCCGAAGTCTCGAAATCTCGAAGAACACACGGTATAGATCTTCAAAAGGCCAGCCGACACACCGATCGTGTATTTATTTACATTCTGATCGGAACGTTTAAAATTCTTTGGTGTCGCGATGTGACTGCCTTCATCTACCGAAAGGCGACAAGAAAGACAAGGTTCATCTACATTTTTCTTTCTCATCAATGTACGACGCGTCTGAACTGCCATCCTAAAAAAAGTTTTTATTTCACGAACATTTGCCTAATTTACAGTTGCAACTGTAAATTAGCACTAACACACCACACCACAATTTCTCACCAGACTACCAGACATAGGCAGCTTTCATTTTTCGATAGCACGCGATGTGCTGAGACTGTGAGACTCTAATTTACAATTGCAACTGTAAATTAGGAGATGCGTAGAAGAAAAAGTTCTCTTATGTTCAAATTTGGCTCCGAC
The DNA here is from genome assembly GCA_918026855.4 of Phaedon cochleariae. Lineage (NCBI taxonomy): Eukaryota > Metazoa > Arthropoda > Insecta > Coleoptera > Chrysomelidae > Phaedon > Phaedon cochleariae. The sequence continues at coordinate 73,355,025 of OU896707.1, read as the reverse complement.
GGAATCCCACCGATTTTTCTCAAGAAATGTGCTCCCGAACTAACACCTGTTCTCTGCAAGTTGTTCAACTACTATTACAACTTGGGGATATTCCCGTCCAACTGGAAAATTGCAAGAGTACAACCAGTTCCCGAAAAAGACAAAAAGACCCTACCTAGCAACAACAGACCGATCGCACTGCTATCTATTATTTCAAAGATCATGGAGAAAGCTATCAACATCGAGCTCATGAAATACCTGGAACATTCAAGTATTATCAACGATAAGCAATATATTATGGCTTCCGTCATCAGAGATCAACTGGTGACCTGCTCGCTTACGTCTCACATATTATATGGCAGCAATCTATTGAAAAATATGGTGAAACCTTAGCAGTGGCACTTGATATCTCCAAGGCATTCGATCGAGTCTGGCACCACGGACTCCTCGCCAAGCTTCCATTTTATGGCTTTTCTCTCAAACAGGTCTCTCTCTGTAGTGGTCGACGGACTTCATGTGACTCTCTTATCATAAATGCTGGTGTTCCGCAAGGATCAATTCTAGCACCAACACTATTTCTACTCCATATCAACGATTTGTTGGAAGCAACTTCATGTCCAGTACACAGCTTCGCGGATGATAGTACCCTCCATACCGCCTTCTCATCCAGGGCTCCAATGCCAGCCAGGCAAATCAGAAACGAACGAGGAAGAAATGTTGACAACATAAATTTGGACTTGGCAACAATTCTCGAATGGGGATCCAATAACTTGATAGAATTCGATGCAAACAAAATACAAGCATGCCTTTTCTCGAGAAAAGCCGATTTCACTGTGCCCAACATAGGCTTGTCATCAGGAGTAACAATACCTTTGAAGACATTCATTTCGATGCTTGGTATTACTTGGTTTCCTGTTTCGGGCCAGAAGCTATTCCACTTCCAGTCAGCTGCTTATGATCCATAGGGCACAGATCCGAATTGTCCTGGAATACTGTTACCATATTTGGAGTGCAGCACCCACACATACGCTGAAACTATTGGATTCTGTCCAAAAAAGGGCAATTCGTCTCGTAGGTGATGCCTCGCTCACAAACTCACTCACTTCTCTGGAACACCGTAGAGAAGTTGGCGATCTGGCTCTATTTTATAGATATTTTCATAGGCGATGCTCTTCTGAAATATCAACAATTGTCCCCGTGAGATCAACCCGTCGAGTTGAGGCTTCGCACCCCTTCGTGGTCACTTTGGAGACCTGCAGAACATCTCTTTCCTCTTTCCGAAGACTCGTTCATCCAACGAACAGCGAGGAACAGATTTTCCAAGGGAGGTGTTCCACGAGGCATATAACCTCCAGAAATTCAAGAAGAACACCAATTCCTACCTAATTTTCCTTGGTTCTCACGATGTTCTCTGAACATTACAGGATATCCTTTTTCGTGTTAACCAAAGTTTTTTTAGGATGGCAGTTCAGACGCGTCGTATATCAATTTTGATAATATAATAACAATAATATATTTAATTGCGTATAGAAAACAGCAAAGAATTCAGGTGAGAGTCAAGAGATATCAAAAAAGAATCACAGAAAGATACAAATTATTGATCATAATGTGCGTTAAAGAATAATCATAAACAAGTTATATATTCAAATGTACAAACTCCACAAACGATGAGATTTCCACAAAATTCTTATGGTCACACGACATGTTTCGCTAACACAGTAGCTTCGTTATATAGGTGCAATACTGGTACAATGAAATGATTTCATGTTTTTTTCTGCTGAAACCGCAAGTGATTCAAAATGCGAAATTGTATCAGAGTTAATGCGATATAATATATTTTATGGTAACTATTGAGGAAACCAGATCAAAAATGATTTGTGAATAATGATCATATTTCATTATGGTACTCACCTTTGGTAATATTCAACCTAAGCTGTTCTTTCTCCCATGAAGCAAAAGACGCTTTGAGCGCCTCTGCCATAGTTTTGTTCGTGCCAGGCGTAAGCGGTGGCACCTGCGTTGGGATATCTGAAGAAAAACAAAAACAAAAATCAGAAATAACGAAAACATCTCTGTAAACACTGATATCCTTAATTAATAGACTACCAACATCTATCTCTCATACGTTCCTCATTCTCACATCAGTTTTACTGTCATTCACAGCACTCTTTCAATAGTTCCTATCAATCAACCACAACTAGCAGCATCATCATCCAAAACATTTACAACTTAGTATCCGAAGAAAGATGTAAAATCTCATTTTTAAACTATACAATTATTTTGCCCCCGATGCTCTCCTTTGATAACTTTTCGAGGACATATTGAAAACTAACCAAATTCTGGTGATTGACTGAACAACAATGAATTCCTTCGATGAGCTTACATGCTACAAAATCAGGAACGGACTGTCCCCGATGGTCCACACCCCAAAACTTTGGAATGACTGAGATTATTCAAAATATCTCAACTTTCAACGAAACGAAACAAGGTTTCCTAGACAATTTTTCGAATGAAAATATTCGTCTGAAATGTCGATCGGAGTAAAGTTCATCCAAAAACAAGATTTAAAACAGGGAAAGTGGAAAATATGCTGAAATAAAGTCAATTTCCACTTGGAAAGTCATCTTCTGACTTTTATAGAGTCCGTAACTTTGTAACGAAGGGTATTGACAAAGATCACTGAATGGGGAAGACCACTGAGGAAAGAAATCCGTGCAAACCTCTTTCAATCGACGAATCATGATTTACGTTTTATGTACAATCAATATTACGAGTTGAACTTGAAGGGAATCGAATCTATATCGTTTCGAAATCAGCATATTTCATTCGATATTTCAAAAAGCCAAATATGATGGTGAAGCCGTGACGTATTAGTCCCGAACTGTAGCTATCCCTCTCTGATACCTCGTCATTCTGCAGTGTTGCAGTGTGATTGGTCAGTTCAAGGGCAATAGGCGTGTTGGGACTAAGACGTCGCACCAGTCACACCAATGAATTGACAAAAATTCAAATGGCGCAGAAATTGTGTGATTTGAAATGGACATATTCTAATTTATTTTTTTCATCGTCTTAGCATGACTGAAAAAATTCAAAATTCATTCACTGGTAGTTTTTCAGTATAGAGATCACAATAATGTCGTTTTGAAAAATCAGTGGTCTCCCCCATTCTAGAACCTTTTATGAAATATTGCGGTGATATTTCGACCACATTTACGAGCACATTCATATACATTTCCAAGAAGAAAAGAGGAAGTCCTTGGACACCCTGAATATAATTTTCATCTTGGAATCCGAGAAACCGAATTCGAATGATGGGCTTTTCATACACTGAGGAAAAAGCACTCATTAAATTTTCTTGTTATGTCTGAGTTAATGACTGTAATTCAATTTCTAATCATATTCACTCATGTTACGTATAAAAATAGCACCAAGGACTTATTACCATAACTAGAGACGTTTTATTGGGAGTACTTCGATTAACTTCATTGGACTTCTTGTAATGACAATTAATGTCTAAACCTACGATAATTAACGCAGACGAGTGAATTTTAATCATATTACCATTACTTGTTATCGAATTAGCATCATAGGATAATTTAATGACGATCGTTGACGAATGTCCTCGAGTACATTCGAACAAAAATGTTTCCGACACATTGACACACCCCCTCGTCAGTTATCAGACTTAGGTCGGCCTAGTCGGTCATTAAACTCGTGCTTCGTGCATTTCCTTTGTTAAATACGGTTGATAGTTATGATTCTGAGTTGTGATCGAGTGAGGTTTTGAAAAACTAATGGTTAGAAGTGTGCAAAAACTGGGATTGGCCGAGACATTTGAGAGTGATATTTCGATTTGAAATGTTGGAGTTATTTAATTTTCAACCACTTATCTTAACGTAAGGCATATTCAATTTTTTTTGTTCATCATTAAACTTGTTTTTTCTGAAGTTGAATGTTCTCATTTCCTACCATCTACAGAGTTTAGTTCAGGACAGTTCTTCTCCAACTTCATGACAGCGTTTATATTTTTGTTACACCAATTTATCTTTGCCTATACTCTAGGTATAGGTGAGATCGATAATCGAATAATTCTTCATCAAATGATTACATAAAATAAATAGAAAAAAAAGATCTTTTGGCATAAAACCTCTGTATTGGAATGATTTATTACTCTAGTTGGATCAAGTTGATAATCGAATATTTTTTTACCAAATCATTGTCAGGAATAGAAAAAATCTATTTGGCACATTCAATTTCCGAAGCTTATATTCAGTGGAAAGTTCATCATGAGGAAAGAAATAATCGGAAATGAATATATTGAAAAAGTGAAATTTTTCAGACATTAAAAGTTCTTCAATGGGTGAAAAATAGTGTATTCTCAACATATTATTTTCTCTTCTTCGTTTCCAAGAGTATTTCGAAAGATTTTTATGTGGATGTAATTCTCACTGACAGAGCTCCAAAAATGAAAAGTGCTAAATAGATTTTTTTCTATTCTGGAAAATAATTTGGAAAAAAATATTCGATTATCAACTTGAAATAACTAGAGTCATTGATTATTTCGATACAGAGGTTTAATGCCTGTTATAGGTTCTGGATAATAACAGCGATTATACTCTTCAATTATAGTAATACACATTGATGAATGACCGTAATTCGTTCACGGTGTAGCCTTCATGTCATGCTTCATTAAATTATCTAGTAACTGTTATTGGGTCGTCATAGCAAAATGAATTGAATAGCCTTTAAAAGACAGCTAGGCTGTCCCCTATTTAATTCAATTTTTTTATGAAGGTTATTCAATTTTTAATAACCGCTATTCGATTTTTTTCTCAGTGTATAATTACTGACTATTTTACAGTCAAGCAGGCTATTTCAGATCTGATTACGAGCCCAGCTTAGTTTAGTGATGCCAAGAGCATGAGACCAGGTGCTTGTTGTTCAGACCCATTAAACTTTTATTTGTCTCGCCAATCATCGGTTTCAGCACCAACATTATTGATCACTTACCCATTAAGACGATACAGATGCCATCGGTCACGAATCGTAAAATACTATATTCGTGGAAGTCGAAAATAACTCATTTTCCAGCTATACTTCAACGATATTCGTGCAGCATGTGAAAATACCAACTGGTCAAAATATATCAGCGTTGTTTTGTTTGATCCCTGAACTTTCTTCATCTTGAATGACCATCAACGTTATAACAGCTTCTGTGCCTGAATAAGTCTTATACGTAATCAAAACTTTTATTCACGTCTTATAAACTTCAACAAATTGTTTTTCTTCCACTGATATTCTCAACAAGTATTTCTAGAAATTTCATAATCTCACTTTGGAGATTATATGGTGTATTCATTTTGGCCTACTGGCACTTTCCTTTTACCCTTTTGAATGTCAATTTAGGCATATCCATGCATTGAACGAGTATATCATTTGAACTATAGCTAGACTGTCTTATAGCGATACATGTCGTGTTCTGAAGATCTTATAGTACGTGAAAATTTTTACATTTTAGTATCTATAGATTTTCATCAGGTAATAGCAGAGTCGAAACAAAAAAAAAGTAGGTCTGTTCGTCATTTTGTTTTTTGAACGAGAACTTATCTTGTCTTGAACAAATTTTACTCTAACTAGCAGTGGTGTACCCATTTAAAAAATTAGACAATTATTGCAGTCGTTCTGAGCTATATGGCGCGTATCTAGAGTACATATTTTTTTGTTATTTTATTTTTATCTTCAGTGCTTATCTATAGCTACTATTTATACTTACACCTCATACATCTGGGGTAATGTCGGCTTCTAAAATGGTAAAAGAATTTTTCAGATCGGTCCAGTATTTTCAATACAAAACAAACACACAAACAAATTTTCCGTCTTTATAATATTAGTATATCAATGAAATCGGTTCAAAAATGAATAAGTGTTTGTTCAAGGTTCTCTTCAAACATTTTTCATCTTTTTGACCGTTTTCTACGTACTTTCATGTACCATGTTACTTTCCAGGTATAACCTGAAAGTGGTATTATAGACCATTCAAATTCGAGACACATAATTAGGTAAAATCGGAAAACACAACTTTTCTCCGTAAACTTTTTTGGAATTCAAAATGTAACTTTTAGACATGTAGCAAAAGTCACGTGACCCCCTACCGAGTAGGCTATTCTTCATATATTTCAAAGCGAAACTCAACGTCAAAGTCGAATTTCGGAATAAGTTATTATCAAAAGAGTTTCTCAATTTATGATGCCAACTTTATGAAAAAACCTGTAACTATATCTTTTTTTCTGGTAGTAGTCCATGCTCAAAGTGGAGTGGAATGATCAAGAGAGAAAAAAACTCACTGCCTGCCTTATTATACATTAAAAATTGTGGAGACGACTTTGAGTTTTTCTCTTTTGCTTATATCTTTTTCAATGGTGCCATTCGATAGCATAAACCTTGAGACTTCTTTCTGGCGATGCATCTTTATGAAAGCAGGATGAAAGCAGCCAATCCACAGCAGATCAGCTATAGTCAAAGAGGGAAAATTGGTAAAATTTGTGTTTCCTCTGAGGATGTACTCTTAACCCGACTGAAATTATTTCCAGATTTTATGCTAATCCCTGTTCAATGTCAAATAGTATATAGTATTGCATATCCGGCAATATTTCCAAAAACTCAATGAGCAGTGAGGACGACATCAAGGGATTAGAGGAAATTGAATAACATTTTGAACAAAATCTAATTGAATCCCACGTCAATATTTCATCTGAAACGTTCGTGCGTGTATCTCTATGGTGGAATTTAATATGTAGCAGGTGGCAGTATTAAATATGCAATACATGCCTTGGTCACGGTCCTGGTGCAAATTCTTACATACTTATTCATTATATTTAGCATTTTATTCGTTAGGATGGTTGTCTATTAACCTTCCTCGATAATAAATTTTCAGAGAATATTATGTTCCCCCCTGTGTGTACACGTACACAGAGATGCAATAGAAATTTCCATGACACGCTAGATACCCGAGTAGATACCACATATAAAACGAATCTATAGGAATACAGTGTGAAAAGGATATTGACGCAATATACCTTCAAAATCTTGACACGGAGAAAAAAATGTTTGAACCAACAAAAATTTCGGGAATTCATAACAAAATCTGAGTGTCTAATTCTGAAATATGCGTGGATCTAGATTAATTTACCGCAAGTAATGGTAAATATAATAATTACTGACAGATGTAGAGAAATTACCACCAACTGCATGGCATCTCCCTGTATGAAATAGACATCAAAATTTATGGTCGATCTTCATCATAATTTCTCTGATAGTAGAGCAATTAAAATTTATATTTGCGACTATAGATTATTTATTACCACTTTTGAACTGATGAGGTTGATAAAAACGTTAAAAATGTATTTTAATGTTGCGAAGGAAAAGATTTATCGGTGGATATTTGCATTTCATCGACTCAAGAAGCAACCAGTCCATTAGAAATGAGATTGATGAATAGCGACGCATGGATTTTTCCGCAAACGCTATATAGAATCTACCTACTCTCTATAATAGTAGTTATTCTTCCACCAATTCAACAAGGAATTATGGATGTAAGAACTACACCTCTTTCAATTGTAATTCAGAAAGTATAAGATGTAATTCAGAAAGTATGAGCTGTAATTCAGAATAGTTAATTGTAATTCAGAAAGTATAACTAGAAATTCATATTAGTTAATTGTAATTCAGAAAGCGTAATATGTAATTCAGATTGATGAAATGTGATTCAGAAAGTGTAACTTGTAATTCAGAATAGTGGAATGTGATTCAGAATCCGTCAATTGTGATTCAGAAAGCACAACTTATGATTCAGCAAGTAGGCCAAAGATACAATATTGTTGATTGTGATTGTGCTAGGGCTGCACAACACACCACCATTCACCATGCAGCAATTCTGGCATTTCAAGATATGTTCATTGTCGATTAATAAAAAATATTGATGTTCATACCACACAATAAAACATTTGTTGATTACTATTCCCTACCCTTATTTGAGTCCATAGTATTTATATGGATTACAAGTGATGCTTTCTGAATTACAAATTACGCTTTATGAATTACAATTGACTATTCTGAATTACAAGTTACACTTTTTAAATTACATTTCACTAATCTGAATTACATTATATGCATTCTGAACTACAATTGACTAATCTGAATTACAATTGACGCTTTCTGAATAACAATTAACTATTCTGAATTACAAGTTACACTTTCTGAATTACAATTGAAAAAGGTGTAGTATCATACATTTATATGAGATGACTATTTTTTGGGCATCTGCATCTAAAAAATTGTACCCATTAAGAACGATATCTATTCTTCCTCTGATGATTCATAAAAATTGTAAGATATAGCAAAAAAAGTTTAAAGGGTAGGTAGGAAATGGCTGATTCTTAGATATGAAATGAATCACAAGTTTCGTTGATTACGTGCTCACTGTATATAGCCATGAAGTGGCATATATACTCGTTTTTTCGAAATTTTTGTCCGAATTTCGACATAAAATTGCTCGGTAATTTCATGATTTCAAATAATCGATTTTTCTGGAAAAAAATACTTGTTAAAGAATAGAGCGCATATTGCTGTATTTGATATATATAAATTCATTTCAAATAACACCCTGTATATGATAAGAAATTTAGTCCAATAAGTAGTTTTATTTTTCTTCTTGGATGCTAGTCCTGTGACCAGCTATACCTCAGTCAGCCTCCTGGGCTTTTTGTGCATACCAGTTTATTTTTACAGCACATATTCCGTAGCTTTCATTCCCTGATGCACTAGTTTTATTAGATATACGACAATTCCAAAGACCTGACATCAATTCTGGAATAATGGATGACAAAACCGAAGCAGGCCAATAAATAATGTTGTTAACAATGAGAGTGACACAAAAAACACAATGCAATCAAGTCGCCATATAAATTGTGGTAAATGAAATCACAAAAGATTGTCCTCTCCATTATGGTCTTTATTGATTACGATTACCGAGCTCTTACTTATGACCTATGGTCTTGTTTTGTTTTCGCTCTCAAGTATACGGGTGTATTTAGTCGAAAATTACGTTCAAGTAGTTTTGGAGTTTGAGATTTTTTCCGCTTTCGTGTTTTTTCAATTAACGTTCATTGGTTCACAAGCGAGCTCGGTCGTTCTATTGTTATTCGATGATGTTAGAGTCAGTCAATAAATCGAAGCTAAACTATATGGAATAAGTATATCTATTAGAGTTTTATAGGAGAATTGTAGTTCAAAACTTTCGAGAAATGCTTACATTTCCTCTATAAATGGTGTCCGAAAAATGAGTTTTCATGCTGAGTGGGACCAAAGTGTTCCTGATGTCATAGTTCCACAGTGTTATTACACAAATATATAACGGTCTTCAGTGTTTTCTCAATCACGCCATATTCAAAGCCTTCAAATCTTCTTTACTTTCTAAAATAACACGATGGTATACTGCTTTGAAACACTTATGAAAAAAACAGAAAATGGAACACTGATGAAACTGATCAACGAATTATATATTCTGCATATGATGCCACAGCTTCCTTGATTCTGTGAACTGAATTTTCAACCTCTTTTCAAAGAGCAGAACCCGTTCTTTCTATATTCATCCGACTTCAATAGTATCTGAAAACCCTTTTTTGTATTCCGACAACAATATCGTTATGATCATTCTCATAATTCACTCTCCTACAGCGTATAGCAGTAGCAGTCATCATCCTCAATGAATTATAGTAACAAAAAAAACCTGAAGGCTCAACAGGTGTCGGTCAAGCCACAGAACGCGAGTTCTTCGACCACAGAACGCGTATATAGCGCCGTAATCGTTTGTGATGGCATCTTGATTCCGCGATCATGTTCGATGGATGTCTCATGGCCGAGGACAGCGTTGTTTCTTGTTGCGGGAGTCCTCTTTGGTATGCCAGAGGCGTTGAAACAGTCACGCAGAGATTCGACCGAGGACTACTAGATGGATACGGCATACGACCACGGCACGGGAGCCGTACGTGCCGCATCTTACCCTACGATTTCTTGGATTCCTCCTAGGACGTTGAAGGATTTCATAAACTTGGGTATGCGGTTTCTGTTGCGTCGAATACATTATATGAATTTGATCTGAGTGGAATTGTTGAGTGAATTTTCATATTTAATACCACAATTGCTAAAAGTGCAGGGCCAGGAGCTATTCCACTTCCAGTCAGCTGCTTATGATCTATAAGGCATAGATCCGACCTGTCCTGGAATACTGTTCCCATATTTGGAGTGCAGCACCAAAACATACCCTGAAACTGTTGGATTCTGTCCAAATAAGGGCAATTCGTCTCGTGGGTGATGCCTCGCTCACAAACTCACTCACTTCTCTGGAACACCGTAGACAAGTTGGCGATTTGGCCCTATTTTATAGATATTTTCATGGACGATGCTCTTTTGAAATATCAACAATTGTTCCTCCCTTGGCAGTCCCCGCGAGATTAACCCGTCGAGTTGAGGCTTCGCACCCCTGCTACGTGGTCACTTTGGAGACCTGCAGAACATCTCTTTCCAACGAACAGCGTGGCTCTGGAATACATTGCCAAGGGAGGCGTTCCCCGAGGCATATAACCTCCAGAAATTCAAGAAGAACACCAATTCCTACCTTATTTCCATTGGTTCTCACGATGTTCTCTGAACATTACATCCCTTTCGTGAGAACCAGAACATGAAAAAAAAACAAGTTATACTATTTTGACGGATATATTCGGCAATTGCTATGACAGCTTGATGCCTAATAAGAGAAATTTTGGAATGTCATGAGCGAAATTCAAGCAGCAAGATCAATCGACGGATGTTTCCACTCGTTTCCAGGAAAAATAGTATACTCGTAGGACTATTTCATGATTGAAAGGATAGTAATAACAATTTCTACGACAAATTTTCAACTTCTATTCATTTTACAGTTGATTCACTCGAAAATGTCACTGCGTTTAAAAATGTTTCTATATTATTGGAAAGGAATATTCTCAGATATATATTAGTTTTTTCTCGGTATATTCAACAGAAAACAACTACTTTCCTGGCTATATGCCCCGACAAAATCTTCGAATAAGAGAAATATAGATAGGTACTCATATCGAAAAAGTATCAAACTTTATGCTTTTGGGTGTATGATGAATTGACATTCATCATACAGGGCGTGGAAATGAATTCTGAATTGAGACTCTATCACGAATCTGCGATTAGAGGTCTATAAAAATCACAAGTTTCCATCGTTCAAGTTTGAACCCCCTGATTGGGTATGAAAGTGTGATAGAGTCTCAATTCAGAATTCATTTCCACCCAAAAGCAAAAACGTCCAAATGACAGGAATAGAATGTCAACAAATTTATCAGATGTCATTTCGTTATAGTTTTACTCGATTTTAGTTGTATTATATAGAGATGAAAATTGTGTATATCATGAAGAATGGCTGTAAGAATAAGTGGACATCATGGTTACTGATGAGGATTCAGAGATCCGAAATGGGTTAATTGCAATAAAGTCATATAACCTGTGTGTGAGAGATAATATTTCCCATATCACTGATATGAATGATTATTTTTGGACGTTTTCAAGCTCATCAAGATCAGAGTTCATGCCAGTATACTTCTCCTATACATTCCAATTTTCATTTCAATGCTGAATATATTGGTAAGTCATATTTCTAGATCATTATTCATCATATTATTCATCCGATTTGAAGAAGAATGTCAATTCTCAATTTCGGAGGATTTTATTCTTTATTTTTCATGTTTCCCTTTTGAATGTTCATCAGATATAATTCAATGTTCGACGTGGCAAATAGCCAGGAAAGTAGTTGTTTTCTGTTGAATATTCAGAATGATGTGTGTATATAGATATTTTTGTCTGAAGGAGAATGCAAATTCTCAATTTCAGAAATCTTTATATTTTATTTTCAAACTCTTATCGTGTGTGTTCAATAGATATAATTCAATGTTCGTCGTGGCTTATAGCCAGGAAAGTAGTTGTTTTCTATTGAATTAACTGAAAAAGAGTAAATATTCTCATCACATAGAGAATCATGTCAGATCCATCGCAAAAGCTGCTTCACAAAAACTCGGATTCTTGTTCCGTGCGAAAAGCTACTTTACACCTCAACAGCTTCTCATGATCTACAAAGCGCAGATACGGCCTGTTCTAGAATACTGTTCCCACATATGGGGTTCAGCACCAAAACATACACTGATGCTCTTAGATTCCATCCAGAGAAGAGCCATTCGTCTGGTGGGTGACGCCACACTCACTCACTCTTTGACATCATTGGAACATCGTAGAAAGGTCGGCGACCTTTCACTTTTCTATCGATACTTCCACGGGAAATGTTCTTCGGAAATCTCTGCTATCATCCCTTCACTAGCAATACCAATCAGACGAACTAGACAAGCCCAGTCAGCACATCCTTTCGTTGTCAACCTAGAAAGATGTCGAACAGCACTTTATCAAGACTCCTTCATCCATAGAACGGCTAGGCTCTGGAATTCATTGCCTGTGGAAGTATTTCCAACAACATATAATCTCCAAAAGTTCAAAAAAAATGCCAATACCTACCTCCTGTCCCTATCCTCCCAAGGAACGCACGATGTTCTTTAAACATTATAGGGATTCCCTTTCGTGCGCTCCAAGCGATAAAAAAAAAAAAAAAAAAAAGAATGCGAATTCTCAATGTATTGCTTTATATAAATATATATCCATTTTTGTATGTTCATAATTTATCTGAGAATATTCCTTTTCAACACTATCAAACTTTAACTTAGCTTTTGACGTTTTCTCGAATTTGATGAAAATGCTTCATTCGAGATAAATTAATGAAAACATCCTGATGCAACACATTTGTTTGCATCAATATCTGTCACTGAGAGTGTCAATATTGGAATGGAAGAAAGTTCGAGAAGAAAAATATTTTCCATTGTTTCATTTTTGTAATGTGTAATATTGTGCCCCGCGGGCACCAAGTAGCCTTGATCTGGCCCTGCCGCACAAACACGAACGTAGATCGAAATTCAGAAGGAATCTAGTTCGATTCCCATACTCTTCTCATGATACCTCGTCTATAATCCTTGAATGATGTCCTTCTGGCCTCTAATAGGTGAGTCTAACACTCGTTCCCATTAATTCTGTAAAATCTCACATTTATGATGCACTCGAGTATGCTGATTAATATCGAAGACGAATTCTTGAGATTCACTGGAACGAGTCCACAGATACTCATCGTCAAAACATAACCAACAAAAAACGATAATTGGTTGGAAATACAAGAAACTGGTATAAAATATCCTTGTGTATTCTTCTAAATGGAAGACGGTGCAGGTGCGTATATACGTATAGTTATAACCATAATTAATTTCTCTGTACTTCGTTCGTAACGAGACCAGTAAGCAAGTAAGTTGGTATATACCTATATAAATGAGCTTAGTTCGATACTGACACAAATATTTCATCTTGCAGAAAATAAATAGAGGTGTCAAAAAGATTTAATGAAAGGCAAATACAGGAATGAGAAGATCTTTAATAAGTATAGTAGCAGAAGGAATACACAGATAAAAAAGATTTATCCGATCAAACAAATCCATTTTCTTGATTATAGGTATAGCTTCGTACAAGAATTTACCATTTGAATGGAGCAATATACACTGGTCTCAAATCAATAAACAGTATATTCCTTCATTCAAGAAAACCGCGACTATAAGTGACATAAATTAATTTATGTTAGTTCAAGAAAATCTCTGCTTGTCTTGCAGTGACGTATATATACTCCTCAGTCGCCATTCGTCATTGCCGCTGTTGTTTCTTATGAAGACGGTGCAAAGTACCTTCGTTTGTCAATGATGAAGTGTGAATTATTTAAACTATGATTCTGTTCTGTGTTCTATGTCACTTCGAATCAAAAAATTACTTGGTTTTTGACGTGACTTGTGTCATTTTGATGTTGTGTTTTGTCCTCAGCGTCATTATTGTCAAGTGTCATTTGTCGATTGTCATTTGAGATTAGTTAACCTAATTCAACAAATTCAGACCCACTTGTTGGTTCTTTCGAATATTTTCTTTAAATCAAGCAAGTAATCTTTTTCCACCAATAATGGTAGGTATATATTCAGAATTTTCAATAATACTTGAAAATTAACATCAGCGTGGTTTTCTTCTTACAGATTTTCTTCTTTTTATACATTTGCTGGTGATGAAGGGTTAATCCTTCGAAACATGTCCTATGGTCATCATTAAATTATTTTTTTCTACTCACATAACTAAGATGGCATTTAGCGTACGGATATGTACCACGCTAAATGATCGATTAATCACGGATTGACGATCTGTGATTTATTCAAAATATTAAATACATTACCATGGCAACACGATTTCTTAAACACATTACCATGGCAACACAGTTCATTAAACACAGCTTCAGTAATTTGAGACATGTCTGGCCTGTCGATTGTATGTCAACTGTTATTTTCGAATTTTGTATCAAAATTATTCAAACAATATTCGTTTGTACCAGAATTCTTCATTAAAAATATATGCGATATGTAGACGAAAATGAAATCGAAGAGAATGTTCTGGTACTTGCATACCTCCAAGAAGTGTAAAAATGAAGCATCCATCTTTGAGAACAATTTATTTATTCCGCGCTAAGCATGACAATAATCGTGAAACAAAGGTTAGTAAGCAATGGACTGGACACATCTACAACCAATATCACTTATACGTGTCTCGCTGGTTGCATGCATCAGTGTCATCTATTATGTTCTCAATTCCCATTCCTTTCGAATTATTTTGTAGGTTAGCAGGAATAGCAGGTATGTTAATATAATTTTAGAAGTTCGTAGAAAAATCATAGTATGTAACGCGTTTATAAACTCTTCTAGACACTCGTTTATTAAACACTCGCTCCGCTCTGCTCCGCTCGTGCTTAAAATACTCGTTACTAAAAGGACGTTTATAACACTTGTTACATAATATACTATTGTGAGTTCTTTCACCACTCCTGATTTATATCACCTCCACTGTGAAGTGTGAGTTATGGATCACCTACGTTGGTCTCTTGTATATTCTCGACAATTTTGACATTGGGGCTACAGTCAAACGACATTGTTGTAGCAAATTTTCATTTCAATCTTGCCCTAGGCATTCTAAAAGGGGTCACCTATCGAGCAGTAAACGACCTTACTTTCCGTAGCCATAGGTTAGGTTAAGGCCCGATGAACACACACGTGAGGCAGGTGCATATATATTCTGGTGTGTTAGACCTCGGTCCGCCTCGAGAATTTCGTTTTTTCGTTGTGACTGCTCATACACCTGCTCGCTACTGACCGATGCTTATTATTTTTACGTAATTAATAATGTGAATTATTTGTGGGAAAGTTGGTTCTCATGCTTGAAAATGTTGTGTTTCCCGTGGAGTTTATAAGCGACATGAAACCAGAGGCGTAACTCCACATCTTGCCCCCCCCCCCCTCCTACCACAAGGGTCATTAGAAAATTAACTCAACTGCATTTAGGAAAGATCATGAAAATCATTCATATCTCAAAGTGGTCCAAGGAAATTTCAAAAGAAAAACAAGCAACACAAAGTCGGTCGACCACACTTAAATAAAACCTTCATTAAAAAGTTACCGGTTTCGGCCCTACGGCCATCATCAAACATTTTTTTTGGTTTGCTATGTTTATAAAAATGTTTTGTCCTCATTATTGTCATATAATATGGAAGTAGAAGGAAGCACTTGTCTGTTCCTTTTAAGGATCAGACAAAAGCTGATTCTGCCCTTTGGTAGGAATGCATACATTTTTGTCACTATTTTGTACATTAATTCTTGTTTCTACCAATAAAAGCGTTTATTATTATTTTTATCATTATATTATTTTAGGTACCGTTGTCTGTGTTCTGCGTGCGGCATTACCCAGAAAAGTAGGTATTTTTCTACCGTCATCTATTCCATTGTTATTGTTCATTTAATTGAACATTTGTGAAAATGACTTCGGTGGTAGACAAGAAGAGAATTATTGGACTTCTCTATATATATTTCAATATTACGTTGGTCACCGAAGAGAAAGATGGAATAATATATAATAGTTACGCCACTGCCTCGAAACAGTTGAAAATATTCAAAACAATTCGTAATTACAATAAATACAGATGGCTACAAGTTCACAAAATAATAATTGGATCCCACATATTTTATTTCGATCACTTGAATTAGGACACGAATGAAAAAATTCTGAATAAATGAACAAATATATAGATATAATGTGTGTGTAACTCTCATCATAGCCCTTTCGAAAGGTTTGTCAAAAATAACTTCAGAATATTAGGGGGGGGGGACTGACGAATGAACACTATATTGTTGTTATTATTGATATATCAATATTTTCATTCTGGTTATTGTTAGTATATCATTAACATGAACATTATAATTATCATTGCAATTACATTCAATTATTTACATATATCGTCCCTAGGTACGCACGGTGCGATAAAAAGCGAAAAAAAAAAAAGAAAAAGGTGGAACCTTTGACAAAACTTTCAACTTGAAAATTTTTCTACAGTTTGATGCGTGTTCATCGATTCACCCTGTATATATTCTCACCCAAAGTACTCTGTTACTTATTTTCTGAGAACAATACCTATATAATAATATAATACACCTGCCATTGCCCACGTGTCCACATCTGCCATTCGGCGTTGTAAATATCGTTATTAAAATGTTCGTATGTGCCATTCGATATACAGGGTGACATCAAGATAGCTTGTTCTATATAATTTCTTGTGATTTTTTTTTTTTTTTTTTTTATCGATTGGAGCGCACGAAAGGGAATCCCTATAATGTTCAAAGAACATCGTGCGTTCCTAGGGGGGATAGGGACAGGAGGTAGGTATTGGAATTTTTTTTGAATTTTTGGAGATTATATGTTGTTGGGAATACATTTCCCCAATACTTCCGAATGAAAAGTCGTCAAGGAATAGGAATGCAATATTGAAAATATATGTCTTTCTATTCAGAATCAAATGGTAGACTATATTTTTCAAAATGTGAATTGAAACCACCATAGCAGAAAAACTACTGTCAATCTTTTGGGATTGTCACCCCATGATTTTCTGATCAGAATCATATGGACTACATGAACTACATCATATCATACATTCAACGGAATCCATCGATTTTTTTTTCATTTGCACCCCCTATTTGGTAAGGGGTAATAATTACAAAATGCGGTTTTCATAATTATCCGTGATGAAACATTTTCTATCACTTTTGACAGTTAGATGGATTTATTTTTTCGGTTTTCAAAATAGGGGTTGGGGGTAATAATTCCCTCCCATCATATTTTTTTTAGAAAGAATCTATTTTCATAAGTAATTGAATGGAATAAAAAGTTTTGGGATATCGTTGATATTCTCAGAAATAAATGGTCAATTCGATTCGAAAATCCAGCGGGACCCAATTTACCTCAAAAATTTGCGCGGTCCTTTGTTATATGGGAGCCAGGGAGCCTCCACTCTTATGCTGCCCCAGGGCCTCCATGACCTCTAATTCCGGCGAAGTTATACTGATAGAGAATCATCTTTCATATCACGAGATCTTGTCAGTTTTCTTCATTCTAGAGGAATAGCCACCAGCAGAACAACACCTTATAACCCTGAAGGAAATGGCCAAGTAGAACGATATAACGGAATAATATGAAAAGCGATATCACTTGCCTTGAGAAGTAGAGATCTCAAATTATCCCAATGGGAAATGGTGTTATGTGACGCAATGCATTCTGTACGATCCTTACTCTGCACCTCCATAAATTGTACACCGCATGAACGTATGTTCAACCATCAACGTCGATCTAATTATGGAACATCACTACCTTCTTGGTTAACTGAATCGAAAACTGTTTTTCTTAAGAAGAATGTGTGAACGAAGTATGATCCCTTGGTAGAGGAGGTAGAGCTTATTGAAGCCAATCCAGAATATGCTCTGGTGCGTCATGAAAGTGGACGAGAATCTACCGTTTCTCTGAAACATCTAGCACCTCGAGGAGATATGAGTTTTATATCGGATCTAAATAAGGAAGACGGACCCAATACGGAAGATTGACCTGTTCAGGAATCATTTGAGTCCCAAGCTCAAAAATCTTTGGAAGATATTGAAGAAAATCAAACTGAAGGAAGTGAAGGACGAAGCATTACTCCAAACATTACTCCAAACATCACTCCAAAGATCGCCGAAGATAAAACCAAAGAAGATGATGAAAAAGAGGACCATACACTTCGTAGGTCTACGAGAATTCGACGTCCACCGAGACATTTTAGCGAAATATACAAAGAATAAAGTAGGGGAGAATGTGATATACTTTTGTTATCAACTTGACGCTTGTCATGTTAATATTGTCAAGTACATTGTGACAGGTTTTGCTAATTAAAGCCTTTAGTTCTGAAGAGGTATTCATTTCAGCACCATTAACTATTTACAGAAGATACTCGATTTTTCTTTCTTTCTTTTTGTACAATTTTCAAGATAAAATTTCATCATAGGAATATTCGTTGGATCTTGTAAATATTGATGCGTGTTCAACTTATCCCATTATTTCGAAATCACCTTTTACCTCCGTGTACCTAAATTCTTGCGATGCCTACTTCATATTAAACTCCTTACACACACGATGATTATTAATTTTTGTTTCTCTACATTGAATAACATTGTGTTAGTCGAGGGTTTTATTTTAATTAACCAACATGAATTTAATGAAATAACTAGAGCTTTAAACGTGCACATCCGTCGTTCAATATACAGCGTAATTTACGTGGTAAATGGTTTATTAAAACATATTCTCCAAGACCGAACAATTCTCAAACTGATTCTTGAAGGAGCAAGAGTTTGATGTAGGTCTCTCACTATGTGGAATACCTTGAAATGATAAATTGGTCTCATAATTTCGATCCCATATTTTATGTTGATAGTTATTACTTCAGTTTAAGATTCTTTTGATAAAATACCAGTTCTGATAGCTTTATTAAGGCGAAATCAATGGTATAATGATACCACAAACCATTAAATGATCAAGATTTCTTCTGCTACCTATGAGCAAAGATTACTGGATCCTATAGTTGACTTCTGTAATCTCTGTTTTGAATATATACATTGTCTTTTAACATTGTTGAACGTGGTGATACTACAAAGTAGACCACGTGATTTATTATGGTGCCATGGGATTTAGTTATTTGATTCCTCGAACTAACAAAGTTACAAGGGGTTCTGAGGCACTGGGTCCCCGGTATACCATCAGGTATATATAAAATTGAAGGTATATGTATATACAGTGTGTCCATTTAGTGCGTAATTCTTCGATATCTCGAAAGCCATAACCTATAGAGAAAAACTTTGGAGAAAAAACTTTTTCAGTTACTAAAGTTGCTCATTTCGAAAATATTTCCAACGATACTGGTTGTTTCATAAAAGCGGGGCAACTCGAAGACGAGTTTTTTCAAATGGAACTCCCAGTATTGTTCATTCGAAATTTATTCCGCTCAAGTTCAGCTCTACATCGCTGTAAAAAAAATTGAATTTGGTTGCGGCGTTGCCAAGTTATAATTGATAAACCCATTTTCACTACTATTGAAGGGTCATGTTCAATTGGGTATGGTATATTTATTTATTGAAATTTCGAAAATATTTTTGGCATACAGTAGTAGCAAGGTCTCACGTATACCAATCCAGTTATCTTGCGAGATAATCCTCTACAGGGTGCTAAAATTTACATTCTGAATATTGTAAGATTCAGACGACGATCATAAGAAATTTTCAAATGGAACACCCTGTATTTTCCATCACGGATTTATTTCGACATCATTCGCCTTTTCATCGCAGAAGAAAAAATCGAAATCGGTTGCGGCGTTTTCAAGTTATGAGTAATTTCCTTATTTTTAATACTATTTCGGGGTAATTTGTTCGTCCTGATGGTTCCTTAATTTGATTTGACTGATTTGAGTGTGGGAATATTGCTTGCCACATGACATTCGAGGTTCTACATAGATCATTCAGGTATTTTTGTGATATGTGCATCGTCCAAATTTGAAATATTCCGTAATCTTGCTACTTATGATTCAAATAATATGTGAAACAAACAACCATGCCAAAAGCAACGCCTGTCTTCGGAATAACTTCTACAATACAAACAATGAAGATACGTCTTGCGAAAATTAGGAATTTTTTTTGAAATTTGGGCCATTTTTATTGTCGTTATTCCCACAATCCAAATCTCCATTTACTTTGAAGAAGGTAAACATAATGATACAAACAATATGTCTCTACTACGCAGCTTTTGGGAGGAAATTCAGCAAGATGTCGAATCAATCCAAGATATATTTGATTGTAGCGATGTTTGACAGGTCATTACACAAATATTTCGAACAAAATTCAAACTTGGAGAGCCTGTAAATGTTCCTTTTGTAAAAAAATATATGAATGGTCAATGAACAAATTTTATTATACCGTAGCAACGCAATATTTCCACAATACAAATAAATGAAAGAACTATGACGTACAAATTACCCCGAAATAGTGGCAACGCCGCAACCGATTCCGATTTGTTTTCCAGCGATAAAAAGGCGAAAGATGTCGAAATGAATTTTTGAATAAAAATACAGGGTGTTCCATTTGAAAAATTCTGATGAATGTCATCTGAATCTTGCAAAATTCTAAATGCAAAATTGAGCACCCTGTTGAAGAACATGTCGCAAAATTACTGGATTGGTAAACGTTGGACCTTGCTCCTACCGTATGCCAAAAATATTTTCAAAATCTGAATAAATGAATATACCATGCCCAATTCAACGTGACACTTCAATAATGGTAAAAATAGATTTATCAATTATAACTTGGCAACGCCGCAACCGATTGCAATTTTTTTCACAGCGATGTGAAGGTGAACCTCGACGGAATTGATTCCGAATGAATAATACTGGGTGTTCCATTTGAAAAAACTCTTCTTCGAGTTGCCCTGCTTTTATAAAACACCCACTGATGTTGAAAATAATTTTGAAATGAGCAACTTTAGTAACTGAAAAAGTTTTTTCTCCAAAGTTTTTCTCTATAGGTTATGGCTTTCGAGATATCGAAGAATTACGCACTAAATGGACACACTGATGTATACCAATGAAAACTCTTCGACACGGTCTAGCACAGAGCATTATTGGAGCCTTATAAATACATCAGCTATCAAAGAGAACACACTTATGACTCACACACATATAATTTGACTACATAAAAGACATTGTAATGATATAATAGTCTTGTCTCCACAGCAGATTGCAATACAAGTTGCTAGTAACGAAAATAGTATGCGCTACATACAAGGTAATCCTAACTATCATGATGAGCATATATTGATGTGATACGGGTGTGCGTTAGTAAAAAGTACGACAAAGTTTGATTTTTCAGAACTGAAAATTTTCCAGGAAAAATACGAATAGTTAGAGGATTGGGCGTCCTGGTTCCGAATCTGAAGTGATTTTCGACCTATTTTGACTCCTAATATCATTTTCCGGAAATTGGGATTCAGGGGTGTTTCCATTAAAAGTGGGTCACACTGTATAGCTTCTCGTGATGACAAAAATTTACTTCAGTCAGTCACATAACACCGAGCATAACACTGGGTCAGTAACAAGGTAAGTATACAGGGTGTAAATTTGAAAACTTCCAATGCGAATATCTCGCGAAAGAAAAAGGCGAGAAAAACGCCGTTTGGCAAAAATGCTAAAGAGTTAAGGGGAACTAGAACCACCATATTTCGGTCAAGGGATGAGTCACCCCGTCGGCGCGACACACCCCAACTTTGAAATGTCAAATGGCACTACCTCTTTTGTGATGCCTCAAATTAACAGTCTCAGTCAGTAGTATTCACCTGTACAAGACTTTTTCTCCACCCACTACAGGGTGAAAAATATAAAGTCGAAAAAAATAAAATGAATTGTGTTAAAAGGATATTTTATTTGATCAGATGTTCAAAATGCATTCCATTCTGTTGTAAGCAATAGTATAATCGATGTTCAAATGCCATTCTAACATTTTGGAACACATCTCTTGGAATATATCGGCATTCTGCATTTTATTTTATTCGACTTTATGTTTTCCGTTCACCCTGTAGTGGGTGGAAAATAAGTCTTGTACAGATGAATACTACTGACTGAGACCGTTTATTTGAGGTATCACAAAAGAGGTAGTGCCATTTGACATTTCAAAGATGGAGTGTGTTGCGCCGACGGGGTGACACATCCCGTTACTGAAGTATGGTGGTTCTAGTTCCCCCTAACTCTGTAGTATTTGAGCCAAACGGCGTTTTCCTAACTTTTTTATTTAGCGAGATATTTGCATTGAAAGTTTTCAAATTTAGACCCTCGACTTGATGTTTTTCGTACACCCTGTAGTGGGTGGAAAAACAGTTCCGTTCATTTGAGGTATCACAAAAGAGGTAGTGCCATTTGACATTTCAAAGTTGGGGTGTGTTGCGCTGACAGGGTGACTCATCCCTTCACTGAAATATCGTGGTTCTAGTTCCTCCTAACACTTAAGCATTTGTGCCAAGCGGCGTTTTTCTAACTTTTTTTATTTCGCGAGATATTCGCATTGAAAGTTTTCAAATTTACACCCTGTATATCGTCGCCTTAGAGCTACACTAGGACATCAACGAAATCTTCGTTCGGAGATAATTCGTTTTCAAATTTTCATGATTACTACAATCTTAAATATTTTGGGCTCTAGTGAACACATCACAGTGAAATTTTCGAAACTTTCTGAACTTCCTAGTATAACCCAAATGGTGTTAATTTGAAATCGAAAGAAGCTTCTGGAAATAAATAATATGCACTGTTGCTATTGAACTCTATGACATTTTGTATAGGATATCGAAAAGAATTGTGATTTTTTCACCAGTTCACTTACTTAGTGTGTCTTGAATGATCAGTATTTTGACAAGGATTTCCTCTTGCAGAGGAGAGTACTTTCATCTTGTTGAACACCCTTCATTGATTCAATTCGAATACATTAGGAAAATGAACCTATCACAGAAAATAACGAATTAAGTAATAGTAGAAAATTGGAGATCGCTAGAGATTTTTTGGCCATTTCAACTATGTACTGGCCACTTGAAAATGAATCATTCTTCAGTTCAATCTTTGGATTTATATTGATGGATATTTACTGAGACAATCGAATACAAAACTATTCTGAAGGCGTTTTTATCAGTTCAATCGTTTCCAGAATACTGAACACGATTAGACATGTAAAAGTATTGAAACTGGGCGATAGAGCAACATTAGGATATCTACAGTATTGGCGTGAGAATCTCAGTGCTATACAGCAGGATATGGTATCATAACCTAGTGTTACATTGACTGGATATAGAATTTAGAACTTCTGCAACACAAAGATCTGTTGAAAATAAAACATTCAATTACGTCATAAGGCTTTACTTAGTGTTTCACTAGGTGCCGATATAGTTCATAATGCTGAAACCTCAATAATCTCCAAAAGCCCCATTTTTTGGATGTCCTACTGTTGCTCTGAGGCGACGATATGAAAATTTGTGATATGGAAAATATTGCCACATATTTTCGAAGAGGATCATGCATATGATA
Source organism: Phaedon cochleariae (assembly GCA_918026855.4). Taxonomy (NCBI): domain Eukaryota; kingdom Metazoa; phylum Arthropoda; class Insecta; order Coleoptera; family Chrysomelidae; genus Phaedon; species Phaedon cochleariae. The sequence continues at coordinate 73,331,354 of OU896707.1, read as the reverse complement.
ATTGAGAAATATATACTTATATAATATATGTACTGAAAAATATAGTATGTTTTTCTGAAAAGCGCAAAGCATCAATGATTCAAATATGAAAAAATATACAAGGCGTTCCATTTAAAAAACACAACTGTGGGGTGAAGGTAGGTACATACCTAAATAATAACAGCATTTTGAGAATCTGACTATACGCCATTATATTCTACGTGAAAAAATGTATAACAGACAGTTTTTACTTTTCCTGTGAGTTGAAACATTGCTGAAATACAGGAGGTCCCGAAATGCAACATTTTTAATTTCGCCCTGTATCTCAAAAATGAATCGGGCTATCAAAAATGTTGTTTGCGGTATGGCGAGTTTCACAAAAAAGTATAGCCAACGTTCGCGAAAACCGAAAATCTCTTCTGAAAATAATTGATGAGATATCCCGTATAATGACATCGGAAGTTTCACAAGGAAAGAAAAGTTATTTTTGGAGTATATGTTGTTATTGGATGCATTGATGAAGAGAGAACTATGCCACTGAGACTTATTCATTGAAACGTTATGTGGGTTAGAAAATTTCATGAAATACTATATAGGTTCGAACCTATTTTTTGGCTTAGAATCATTATATAGGGACATACACTAAACACAATCATGTTAATGGACCCAACTTAATTTTACAATTTTTGTGGGTTAGGACCATTCACCACCAAAGCGACGATATTTTATACTTGGAAGTTTAAATCTGTTAAAAATGATTCCTGGAGATACTGAAATTGCATAACAAAGTTGAGACAAATTTTAATTGGGAAATCTAATAATACCTATCTACCAAACTTGTTATTATCTCATTAGCAATTAAGAACGTATATAAGGTTAATTCAGTAAACGCTGTATAATAAATTGTTAATTGTTCTGCCTACTCGGATAATTACACCCAATTGAAAGGGTACTTTTATTCCTTTTGCATTCGACCAAAATAAATGGAAATTAGGATCAATTTCCGGATCATTCGCAATGAGCTACACAGAATAATTAACGGTGACATCAAGGTATATAGATATTATATACCAAGAAGTATACTATATAATCCTGATATTTTCATGAGAAGTGGGGAATTAGCAGGATTGGCTCAATTTCTTTCATTCATCATCCTCCGAGAAATAATCGGACACTGATCCTTGAGTAATTCCTTTGTTTATACAGGGTGTTTCATAATATGTGAGACGCACTTCGAGAGGTGATATGACATCTCAAGACAATGAAAAAAGTTCCCATAAAAAGGCTTCCTCTTCGAGATATAAAGGGCGCGTTAAAGTTGCAAATATTTATGTCCACCCTGTATGGCTCATCGTGTTTTCTGTTATAGACTGGCATAGTGCCGCAATTCCAAAATGATATGTATCATGGTTATAGAGTAATCTGAACAGATATCTTGAATAGACTCTTATATCCGACAGCTATAGGTATATACATGAAATTTTTGAGTTGAAATTGGTTATTCCGTTTTTCTCGAAAACAGTCTACTTCAACAAGTCTCAACATCATAATCACCATAATATATATGGCACATGCGATTATGAAATGATACATTGAAAAATTGCCTAAAATTCAACTTCATCAAAGTTCACCTATAAAACGATTTTTGTTACACCATAAGGAGAATTGAATTCAAGGATGGATACACAGCTGGAGGACTAAAAATATTTCGAGTTGAATGGAAATTGTCGATTATAACAGCAACAAACATTTTCAAGATTTTAATCAACTTCAAGTTCATTTCATTGACCTGAAGAACATTCGAGAAACG